>OZ014532.1:130091127-130137715 GCA_963966105.1 Volucella zonaria | reverse complement strand
ACTTTGCCAAAGAATACATGGCATGGTCTAAACAGTGGAAAAGCGTAATCTTTTCGGACGAAAACAAAGTTAAACCTTGATGGGCCAGACGGTTTTAATTATTATTGGCGTCCTCAGAACTTCTCCGCTAAGCGAAACTTTGGAGGTGGATCTTTGATGGTATGGGCTGCTTTTAGCTACTCGTACCTTTACTTAGTTAAACAAAAAAAAAAAAACTCAATTTACACTACGAAATTCGATTAAAGGCAGTCAAGGTATTTTAGAGAAGAAATTTCAGTATAACAAATGACGTAAAAGTCTAAATTAATAGTGAGTCCAACCGCCAGACTTGGTTATAAGTTCGAACATCCGACTTGGCATCGAATTAATCACGTTTTTGAACTCCTGAACTGGAATTAACGGCCTTGTGTAAATCCGAAACGTGCTGACCACTCTAAAAGTTGTATTTCTTTGTCTGAAAATTACTCACGACTAGACCGCGGTACATAAATGGCAGCATTATCTTGCTGGAAAATTGTATTTGCATCCGGCTGATGGTCCAAAAAGTCTACCAAAACATCTTTCAACAGAGTAATATAATTTTCTGATTTCATTCGGCCAGAAATTTTGTATATTGGAATTCTGCAATGATACGAGGGCGGTTCAATAAGTCCGTGACTTGTGGATTAAAACACAGATTTTTTGATAAAAAAAATAATTTTATTTTTCAACGTAGTCTCCCTTGAGCTCTATACACTTTGTCCAACGCTTCTCCAATTTTTTTATCCCTTCCAAAAAAAATGATTTGTCGAGGTCCTCAAAATAGGCCTTTGTTTGCGAGATGACTTCATCATTGGAGTCAAATCTTTTTCCACCAAGCCATTTCTTCAGGTTTGGGAACAAGAAGTAGTCGCTCGGAGCCAAATCTGGAGAATTGGGTGGATGAGGGAGCAATTCATAGCCCAATTCATGGATTTTTGCCATGGCAACTGCACATGTGTGCACCCTTGCATTGTCTTGGTGGAAAAGAACTTTTTTCTTGGCCAAATGAGGTCGTTTTTTTTTCAAATCGTCATTGAATCGGTCCAATAAGTTGGCATAATATTCCCCATTGATTGTTCTTCCCTTTTGAAGGTAGTCAATGTGGATTATCCCGCGTGCATCCCAAAAAACAGTCGCCATAACTTTATTGGCTGACAAACCCACCTTGGCCTTCTTTGGCGCCGATTCACCCTTAGAAACCCACTGTTTTGACTGTTGTTTGTTCTCTGGTGTGTTGTGATGGATCCATGTTTCGTCCACGGTTACAAAACGGCTCAAAAACTCCTCCATATTGCGATTAAACAACGCCAAACCTTCCTGTGAAGTTGTTACACGATTGCGTTTGTGGTCGACTGTGAGCAAACGCGGCACCCATCTTGCGGAAAGCTTTCTCATGCCCAAGTGATCATTCAAAATTGAAACCACTGAGCCATGCGAGATCCCTACGGCTTCCACAATCTCTCGTACTTTCAATCTTCGGTCGGCCAACACCATATCGTGAATTTTTTCGATTGTTTCGGGTGTAGAGACCTCAACTGGGCGTCCAGGACGTTCAGCATCTTCAGTGCTTGTACGGCCACAACGAAATTCAGTAAACCACTTTTTTACCATTGAAATCGATGGTGCAGAGTCCCCATAGTATTTATCAAGCTTAGCCTTGGTCTCGGTAATGGTTTTTTTTCGCAAGAAATAATGCTTAATAAGCACACGAAATTCACTTTTTTCCATTTTCTCCTCAAATTAGTGAGTAGTCTGATAAAAATAGCTGTCAAACACAAACTAACTGACGCAGCAAGTTTAAATTTTGACAGGAGTCAACTGACAGATGCCTGTTGACAGGAGCAGTGTTGCTGTTTCAGTAAAGAGGTCAGAAATTCAAAAAGTCACGGACCCGCCCTCGTATCAATCAATCAATTTATAGCGTATGGAATTTGAAGATCGCATTATTTCGTTAAGAGATATTGATTGGCCTCCAAGGTCATGCGCTTTGACACCTTTAGACTCCTTGTGGGGTTATTTAAAGAGCAAGGTCCATGCCAATAACCTAGTGATAGTTCAGGATCTCAAACATAACATCCAAACTGAAATTGCGGCCATTAACCCATTTATTTTTCAAAAAAACCATCGACCTTCGGATGGTCGCATGCAACAGAAGCCGTAGTGGTCACATGAATGATGTTGTATTCCACTCATAATTGCCATAGATCAAACTTCATTAATCAATAAAATTCTACATTTATTTAATGATAAATGTGTGTTTAATTAATACAGATTTTGTATTTAAACTCAATTCTATTGATTGAACTTCTCAGAACCCTTCAAATCCACTCGAGTTCTAGTAGCATCTCAATAAGTGAATAGAGAACAGTGCTCAAATCTTTCAGACCTTAGTTGTGGGCACCACAGTTTTGATGCCTAAATTAGGTTATTTTAAGTTCGAGGATATAAAAAAAGAAGGAAAACAGAAATCGTAATTCAGCACTAAATTTCAATACGTCACTCTACGAGTACGTATGAAGCCTTCATACTCACTCGACAGTACCTAGTCTCCATTCCTTTTTTTTTCTAATGAAATATATCATCACTAAGATTCAATCTTGGAAAAACAAGAAGAGACCATAATAATATTCAGCACCTACCATCTAAGAGTAGATCTACCAGCGGAAAGCATCTACACAACCACACATATCCAACTGATTTATAAACTAGATACTTTTGTTAAATTTAATAAGAAAATAAAAAAATATATTATATCAGAAACGTCTGTCGAAATAATGCAATCTCCCACAAAAAAACCAAAACAAATTGCTTATTAGAAAGGTTTAACAAAAATAAAGGAACTAATGTATGTTACTTGCAAGTTTGAAAGGGAAAATTTTCGCTTTATGTCGTCACATGTATTATGGGTACATGTGACGTATGCGTATATGGCGTCCCAAAGAAAATCAATTGAAAGCATGTGCTCTTTGTTTAGGCAAAAGCTTACATTTTCATTCTCACCCACTTAAAGAAATTCGCTACAACGCCCTTTTTTCGTAAAAACCATCTAAATATCATGTAGATATATGTAAGTATATCTATCTACAATACAATAACCCTTCAAGCCGGTAAAAATCCCATAATTAAAAACAAAACCAGGAAAAAACCTAAATCAGAAAGCAACCTGTGTTCTCTTTATGGTTTTAGTTGTTTACGTGTTACCTGAATTTTACGTAAATCAGACACTCCTGCAGTAGGTGTAGAGCGACCGCCTTATATCATCATGTTAACCTCGATTAAAACTTGACTCTGAACTCGTGACCTTTTATTATTATTCCGTCTGCAATCAATCTTATCATCAAGCAAAGAAACAGAAAAATAAATAACAAAGTAGAAGAAAAACAATTTGAAACCTACCAACGCCCAAGCGGAATGGAAGCACGCTTTTTTACAAACGTTCGTATGCACAACGAATTCAGCCTTTAATTAGGTGTTTTCGATGAACTGCACAACACACGTATTTTTGCTCCAAAAACTGACTCACAATTTGTTTGCAATATATGCGATTATATAAGAATAAATTGTAATTAAAAGCCAATTAAAGAGACCACACATAATAATTAACACTCACGTCGAAAAAATACCAACGATTTCACAAAGCACAACAACAGAAGGGAACAAAATATTACGATGCCAAATTCTATGAATCGAAGCACGAGGATATGATTCTCATTCTCACATCATTCCAAAAGTGAGAAACATGCGCACTTTGTACACAAATTCAAACAATAACAAAGTTTTTGATAGAGTAAATAAAAAAATAAAAATCAAATACAAACAAACAAAAAGTTGCAAGCACGTTGAACGCGCACAAAACTCGTGCACTAGGGTACAAAATTACCATTATCTTCCACCCACCATCACCGTCACCGTCATAGACCACATCCGCCTACTCTTTCTCATTTCGTAGCTACAATTTTACGCGTTCAATTATTTTGATCAGTTCTTGTGGTTTTGTACAATACTCGTACTTCGTCGTTATTTTTATTTTTGATTTTTTAACTACGCAATCAAGCAAAACCTTAATAACTAGAGCGCATTGGCAATAGCAGCAGTAACAGTAACAGCAACGGCAAGAGCAACATCAAACTCAACAACAATAGCAGCAGTTGTAAATAATGAAATTCCTTTTAATTAATAATAAAAGCACAAATGAGGCTAGCAGGTGGCGTTAGATATTTGGTAACCATTATTATTTCGGGGGCTATACGTGTCTATTATGAGCCAGCTATTATGACTCAATATAATGGATTGCAACGTCTACTTCACTTTGGAAGGACTCCATTTAAAAGAATTCATGGTAGGGGTTTGACCAATCAAGATTACTCCAAACAAACAAACAGATATGAATACTAAGCTTTTTAAAAACGAATTATCAAAATTAGGTCCTAAAAGCAGTTTTCCGCCAAACAAAAATTATATATTGGATCTCGTACAAGTAAGTTTCCAGCGTTTGTCAGAGATGGCGCCACCAGTGGATCCCGGGCAGAAATGTCAGACCCTATGTGTTTTATTTGTAGGTTTTGTATCTGTCAACAACTTTGCAGCGTTATATTTGAGCAGTTCTATCGGTGTCGTACATTTTATCGAGCAAAATCATGGCAAGTTTAAAGCCAAATAAACGTCATTTGCGGGAAGCGCTGCTCGGAAACTTATGGGGCGGAATGTATTGGTGAATCGACGTGCCGCGAATGCTTCAAACGGTTCAAAAGTGGTGATTTTGGAGTTGAAGACAAAGATCGCCCCAAAAAGCCGAAAAGTTTTGAAGACGAGGAATTGGACGCTTTACTGGATGAGGATCCGTGTCAGATTCAAGAAGAACTTGCTGCATCATTGGGCGTCACGCAACAAGCCGTTTCCCTGCGCCTAAAAGCACTGGGATTCATTCAAAAGGTTGGAAACTGGGTGCCGTACGAATTGAAGCCAAGAGACGTCGAACGGCGATTTTGCATGTCCGAAATGTTACTGCAGCGGTATAAAAATGATGGTCACTGGTGATGAGAAATGGATTTATTATGATAATCCTAAATGCAGAAAATCGTATACAAAGCCCGGCGAGCCCGCCCAATCGACGCCGAAACGAAATATTCACGTGAATAAGGTCATGCTCTGCATATGGTGGGATCAAAAGGGTGTCGTATACTACGAACTGCTTCCCAGTGGTGAAACCATCAAAGGACCATTATATCGAACCCAACTAATTCGTTTGAAGCGGGCATTAAAAGAAAAACATGAGACCCAATATATAAAATAATGGCAAGCCTGATTTTTATTTATTACTTTCGCCTCTCCTTTTAACAGAATACCAGACTTATTAGATATTTACTCGTTCTTATATGAAAAATTTATCCTGGTCTAAAATAGTATAACATATATCAGAAATGTCTGATGGCAGACTGATTGTATGAAAATATCAATGACCCTCTTCGAAAATTTTTTCTAAAGAGATAGGTTGATTTAAGGGCTCTTAGATTATACCGAAGATAAGCCCACTTCGCTCCCAAAAAATTAATCCACTCCCAAAAATTGTCACTATCAATGGTTGAACACAAATTTCAAAACCGTCATAGGACATCTGCTATGTATCAAAATCATGCCATGTTTACCGAAAATCTTACCAATGTCAGTAAAGAAGGCAAGATGAACGATTCAATCGTTTACATGTATCATACGAATCAGTTTGTCAGCCACAGCCAATCAAACTACAGTGACTTAACAATCCTTGTGGCGCCCACCACCCAAATCTTGACCATTTAATAAAAATCGGCGAAAATTCGAACGCATTTCTTGTCCAATTTATACCATAGCCAGATTTGAAATCTTATTGTTTACTCGTATTGGCGATCATAATTCATGTAACTAAAGTCTGAATAACAAGAGCTCATTCTAGATGCGCCCGACACAGAGCTGAAAATCTAGTCCATAGTTGTCCTTGTATGTTCCTTTTATGGAAATGGCTCAGTCTTTCATAGAAAAATGAGTAACGCTTCTGTGATAAAGTGGCAACGTACCAGCACCCACTACATCAGCGCCGAGTATCGGCAGACGTAAGTCGGACACTCACAAAGAATTCGCGCCGTGATGTCAATATTACAACACACAATGTTGTGTCACTTATGCCTGGTAGTCAACAAACATTCCTACTAAGGGACAGAAGAAAAGTTGCTGCTCTATTAGAGAAGTCAGAAAGCATTAGTTTGGTCTGCCGACATCCTGGAGACACGTATGCCATCTCCACTTATGCTCACGAGAAACCCAACTGTCAATTAAATTCCTGACCGAGGACGCAGGCAATCCTAACCCAGGTTTGGATCATGAAAAACTCTCCTTCCGTTATTTAACAAGTTTTTACACTTGTCACTGAATTCATCCTTCTTTGCATTCTCAAAATAGCTAAGAAGTGTTTGTTGAGAGGGTTCAGCAAAGCCATACATCAGGATTTTTAAAGTGGCTATGACTACACTTATGACGGCAAAGCATGTGTTGAGTTTTTCGGAAAATGGGTTAGAGAGAGAAAGAAAAATGTTTGGGCTCAGTGGTTATTTCGCTCCATAGGTGGCATCCAACATTTAATGGGGAGACTACATTTTTAGTGTAAATTAACTTAATGATGTATTTAGGCAACAATTCATCTCATGAGATTTTAGTTGCCTGAAAAAACGACTTTCGGCCACGGCTGCTATTGGAACCCCGAACCGGCCGATTGGGGAGCCAATACACTACCACTTGAGCCACGGTCACGCAAGTTATCCTAAGGAAGAGTGAAATCTAACGTTATCATCCTTTAAACAGACATTAGCTCCTATGGTTCTTAAAGCCATCCGTGAAAACATGACTAAATTCCTTTCTTAGCTGTAATTCTGGCTAAAAACGAAAGTCTGAGCAAAAAGCAAGTCGATTTTGTAGCAATACATGTTCTGGTCCATAGCGTAAGGCCATCGAGAACACTTCTTGAGAAAAGAAGACAATAATCCATCGAATTAACAAACTCGTTCGAATCTGAGTTCTTCATCCCAACCAACTCATTTAATTTAGTCAACTCTCTCTCTAGAAGCAATGCGAATTTTTTTTTTTAACTTAGACTTTCCAAGGTTATTTAGTACTAGCTTTGTATTGTTTGACAAAACAACCGAAGTTCTTCTTCTTCATGATATCCTAGAACTTTTCATATCCCTATCGGCATACCTAGAATCACAAAACTGTTTAGTTTCGTCTTACATCAGTGTGACATGTGCCGATCTTTTCAATTGATTAAATACAAATACATACTACGACTTATTGTAGACTATTCTTTAAATCCCCCACCCTTAGCTGAGCTTTTACATAACATGCTTCTAAGTACTTGAACAACATCCCGATTGCCAGACCAATTATTGCATTTATCTGAAGTGAATCGAGTATATTTTATATATATCTCAGTCGCGAGATCACAAAGCTGCAAACCTACTAGTTATGTTCTATTTATAAAAAGATACATATAAACCATATTTTTCAACACACAAGTCAGCCAGTGTGGCTATTAGCTCGACAATTCGACAATACGCATTAACCAAATCAGACAAAGGTATTTTTCTTCGTCTGTTTAACTTTTGGAATACATTTCCCGTTCTCAGTCGGAGCATTTGCTGCCATTAAATCACAAATCCCATAAAAATAAAAACAATCGTTTTAACAATCTTGCTGTACAGTCAAATCCTGGACAAATCCGAAACATAAATTATCCATTGAATACTTGTTTTTATTTCCGAAAAAGATGTATGTATGAAAAGATACAATGGACTGTACAAATATATGGATATTGTCAGACAAACAAAAATCTTTCGACTATAGCAGCTGGGCCATATGGAATAAATGGAAAATAGTAGTGGAACTACGAGTAAAAGGGCTTTTGATTCCCAGGCACCTAGTTCAAGAAGAAAAGGAAGACTGATACCAATATGAAACTCGCTAGAAGGAATATGTGAGTGATAAATTCTTGCTTACAATTCCATTGAAAACTGCAGACGTTACGTCAAACTAAAAGAACAAATTGCTTAAAAAAAAGGAATCACCAACGCCAGTTTCAAGACTTAGAAATAGACTAATCAATATTAGATGTGTGGATGCGTTGATATGAAATGTCTTAGAATCCTTAAACGAGAACAGAGAAACTATACAATTTAGTATAATACGAGTACACTTCATCTTACTTCTAATGACAAATTGTTACGTTCGAAACAATAGCGGACATTGATGTCCTTTCGTCTCTTTTGCTACGAACAACTACAAGTGTATCAGTAAGGAGCTTATACCACCTTGATCAAAAAGTCCCGCACCACACCACCGTGTGGCGCACCCATTGTTCCGATTTGAGTTCTGTTTTTTTTTTGTTAAGTTGGTAAATCTGTTGTTGACATTCCCTCTAAATCTTAGCGTTATTGCTTGACATTTGCAAAAGTACATCTATCTCTGTGTGTGTTGGCGATTTTTTACAATTTTAGAAATGGATTTAAATTTCCAACAACGAACTTGTATTAAATTTTGTGTAAAAAACGGATTTAATGGTGCGCGAACGTTGGAAATGTTGGAAAAGTGTTTCGGCAACGATTCTCTAAAGAAAACGATCGTTTCCCAGTGGCACGAGCGGTTCAAAAGTGGTCGTGAGTCAATCGAAGATGATGAACGCAGTGGCAGACCATCGACATCGAAAACCGACGAAAACATTGATGAAGTAAAAGAAATATTGGTCAATAACCGCAAATTAACCACCAGAGAGATAGCGGAGGACTTGAACATTGCCTATGGATCCGTTCAAGACATTTTGGTTAATGATTTGGGTTTCCGTCGTGTAGCAGAAAAGTTTCATGCAAAAAAGAGACCGTGTTGACGTCACAAAAGAGATGATTTGTGAGGCTGAATCCGATCCTACATTCATCAAAAGGATCATTACTGGAGACGAGATGTGGGTTTATGAGTACGACACGCATTCCAGACATCAGGCAAGTGAATGGCGTTCACCAAATGAGCCGAGACCAAAAAAACCACATCGTTTTCAGTCAAAAAAGAAAGGAATGCTCACGGTTTACATGTATTACAACGGTGTAGTGCATCATGAATTTTTGCCAGAAGGCCAGACAGTAAACAAAGAGTTTTATTTTGCGTTATAAGACGTTTACGTGAAGCAATTCGCTGAAAGAGACCAGAATTGTGGGCAGAAAGCTTGTGAATTTTGCACCATGATAACGCACCGTCGTACAGTGCCATCATTATTCGTAATTTTTTGACAAAAAATGAAACAAATACCATCCAACAGCCACCGAATTCATCTGATTTGGCTCCCTGTGACTTCTTTCTGTTCAATCGAGTTAAAAAAAACCACTACGGAGAACGCGTTTCAGCAGCCGAGAAGAAGTAATGGGAAAATCACAGGAAACACTGATGAACCGAAAACCGAATATAAAAAATGTTTCGACGATTGGATCAAGCGCTGACATAAAGGTGTTGCAGTCGATGGGGATTACTTCGAAGGGGACAATATAGATTTAGATGAATAAAATTGTATTTTAAATTTTCTGAATAAATTCCGAAAAATTTTTGATCAAGGTGGTATTTTACATCTTATTTTTACAATTACTATTGTAAAATGTTTGTGTGGGTACAAATGATAGAACTTATTCTTTTCAACATAATCGCTTTCTTCAATACAATTACAATGTACAATACAATTCAACCGCTTTTCTGAATCACTTTTACTTTTCTTTGTCTTTTAGTTAAGCCACTTTATCACTAGACCTAATTCACATTTCAAATTCCACTTTAAAACTGACTTGCACTTCTTGTAGGATGCTGATATTTATAGTCTCCTGACATCTTTCGAGAACATTCTGTACTATCCAGCGCTCCATAAAACTTTCCATTTTACCAGAACTTTCGCTAAAAGTTTCCATTCCCCAATGGTTAAGTCTGCTGCTATTCAAATATAGTATATTATATGAAGTTGATCACGTTTAAATGGTATTATCAAGGACGAGCGTAACCCCTTAACCTGAACCGCTTATTTTGCTGACACTTAGTATTTCTTTTATCATCATATGCATATACTCGTACATAAGTGACAGTTCTATTTTAGTAATTCCTTTAAAAAAAAAGAGCCAAGGGAACAGCTTGTTTCAGCAGACTCCATTAATATATATACACAGTGTTCTGCCCAGGGCCTTTACTATTCACTGAGGACTAAGTAATAGTCTATCGGCGTCTGTGGCAGTTATACTAAAAGAACAACTTGTTGATGCAGGAAAGGTAATAGCCATTTAGGTTGAGAGGGTCATTCTAATCATAAATGATCACCTATGCACAGTACTATCATCATCATCATACATATCATACATTCCGATTGAGGTATTCCACCAAATGTAGCATGGTATCTGACGTCTATGCACATCTAGATAAAAATCATAAATGCCTTGGGCACGTAAAAGAACCAAGCCGGTTTCCTCACCCAGACCCAGGAACGTACACACTTTTTCTTTTGCTTTATGAAAAGCTCCAAGGAGAAGGGTTTAATATTTGACTTTAAAACAAACATTGACCTTCAGCTTTTTTTTTTTATCTGTGAAATATTCTGAAGTGAACTTCACATGTCTCTATACGAAAATCGGTATAGAAATAAATATGTTCTCCATGAAAAATGAGGCACATTATCAACAATCAAAAAATGAGTCACAGCCCAACACCACCCACAAATACCGAAAATCACCCCCAACAAAGGAACGGAAAATGCCAGTGTCACACCTCGAAATATTTACGAGAGAGCGTTATGACGGTTTAACCCAAAAATTTCACACCCACCCTTTCGATTTGTTGCCGTGGGCATGCAACCTATTTAAAATAAATCTAATTTAAGGACACAATTTCGTATCATAATATTCCTACGTTGGGTAGATCATTTTCGGGATACACAATATTTTGCGTGTTATCAAAATTAACTTCTCACGTTGTTGGCGCTGTGTTGCTGCTTCTTAATAATCCTGGCAGTTACAGCCAGCACCACCACGACCCTTAACCGCCGCCTACACTTATTAACAATAATAAAAAGAGCTTTTGGTATGCGCAATGTCAAAAAGCTCTCCTCTACACACCACATTTATTGCACATTTTCCAATGAATGGATGGAACTTCGAGCACATTTTCGAAATGATGACTTTTTTTTCTCTGCTCTCTTGTTCTCCTTCTCTATCATTTACGGACGTCATTTTCAATTTCCACGTGAATCATCTTACATATGATTCACACACACATATTAACCCATTCACCCACACTCACTCACCGTGTAAATCTGAGAAAATACCATGTGTCACCAAGGGCTGTCTAAAGTGTTGAACTTTCGAAATTTGTTTGTACGCTCGAAAACATGTGTTCAACTGTCCCTTCAGCTGGGTGTTGCTTGTTTGCGGTTGCCCTCATAAGAACGCTAACATTGCAATTGCATTACAAAATGAAACGGGGAAAGATTTATCGAGCGGTCGGCCAGAGTGAAAGGGAGAGAAAGACGCGTTAAAAAGTTTTATTACCTCTGAGCTTGATATAATACATGATAAAGCAACAGCAGCCAGCTAAATATGGGTACTTACGTAATGGGAGCACATATGGCATGGTTTTACTCGTAAATGCATACATAAACACGTATTTATAGGCATGGATGTTTATATGCACATATGTGCGTAGGTTTGGACACAAAACAACAAAGGATGCTTCACGTTGATATAGTATTTCCAACTCATAACGGCAAAAGTAATTAGAATCTAGGTAAGATGAGCAGTTATAAGTATTACTAGGTCCGGTGCTACACAGGTAAAATTTTGCCTTATGAGTTGAGTGGAGAATATGTCTGGCAAGCGTATTTGACTTGCAAACAGATCAAAAGTGACCATTTGGGCTAATTGGGGCACCGGTTTTGCTCGCCCAGAAAGAACTACAATAACGCCACCTATACGTCTATACGAATGATTTTCTTAGGAAGAATGTATAAAGATACCCGACAGAAATAAGCCATCAATGGGTGGTATTCGAAGTGTTTAACGCGTGTCTTCACGAAGGCGTTTTGTCCAAGACTTGGAAGCGCCACCGCTAATCATAGTATCGAAAATGAAGAGAAACCAAATAAACGTTCGCCCTGCCTTTTTGTTTGCTTAACACGGTCGGAGTTTACTACTGACTTCGACTAAAAATTCAAACAACAGGAGATCTCTCGGAACACCAAAGCGGTTTTCGTAAGTCATTCAGTTAAGACTTTATCCGTAAAATGAAATACTTTGTCAATAGAACCCTCCTACGAGTATAAACATAATTCTTATGAAGAAATTAACTAGTATGAAGTAATTGGTGATGTGCCACAAGGATCTGTCTTAGGTCCACCCCTGTTGATTGTTGCGAATATATGTAACAATCCTGGGTCACAAGGGAAAAGCAAATATATGTTATTGGAAGATGATATCACTGTGGTGATTGTACAAAGTTCAACTCCATTGCCTCGAGACAATTACCACTGTACATCATTGGCTAGCTACGTATAGCAGCGGCTTACAACTCTCCGATCTGAAAAACGTAAAGTTTGAAAAATCACAACTTTTGATTGTTTGAGGGAATGAAGTGACTCGTCAGCCGAATTAGCAATTTGGAGTGGTTATTGACACTCGGCTAAGTTCCAAACGCCACGACTATAAAAACTCGTCGGAATGCATAATACCGATAAGTAGTCGTAATAAGGGACCAAAATAAATAAGACTCTTCTTGTTGGGGCTGTCAGCTGTGCCCTGACAAGTCTTACGTGCGAAATGTCAAATGCGTTCAACGTCTTAATCTATACTACTAAGGATCTAAAGTGTAAAAGTATTTCGAATTGCACCGAACGATGCTATACATGTCGTATTTCCAATGCTACTTATCGGCATTCAGTGCTTGATGAAGAGTGCGAGATTTTCGGATATGCGACGGAAATAGAAAATAAGAAAGAAGTAGCTATATCAGAACATGGTAACAATAAGCAAAGCCTGTACAATAACAAAATCCTATTGGAAATAGAAAGGGTGTTTTTTTTAGAGGTTTAGTTTCTGAACTGGCAACACTGTTTCCACAGATTATCAATTTGAACAGTGAAAGTTCATTTGTGGTTAGTACGGTTTGCGATGAATAGATTAACACCAAAACAACGCGTGCAAATTGTGCAAACTGAGCATCCACTTTGTGGAAGATTTTACGGAAAGATCTTGGCTTAAAAGCTTATAAGATCCAGCTTGTGCAGGAGTTGAAACCACGTGACCATTGCACGCGGTGCGGTTCGATGAATAGGCCAAAAACATGATTCAGCTTGATTATCATTTTCAACGCAAAATTTTGTTCTCCGATGAGGCCCATTTTCGGTTAAATGGATATGTAAACAAGCAAAATTGCCGAATTTGGAGTGGAGAAAACCCAGAAGCATTTGTCGAGACGCCCTTACAACCATTAAAACTCATTGTTTGGTGTGATTTATGGGCTGGTGGAATCATCGGCCCATATTTCTTTAAGGACGATATTACCATTAATGGAGAGCGCTATAGAAACATGATTTCTGACTTCTTCGTTTCTCAGTTGAATGGCATTGACGTGACAGAGCTTTGGTTTCAACAAGATGGCGCAATAAGCCACACGGCGCGCGAGACCATCAGTTTATTGCGGGAAACATTTGCTGCTGAGCGCATAATTTCGCGTAATGGACCTGTGAACTGGCCTCCTGTGATCTCACACCTTTAGATTATTTTCTTTGGTGATATGTGAAGTCACTAATCTAAGCCGATAGACCAGAGACAATGGACGATTTGGAAGTAAACATTCGCCGTGTTATTACTGATATACGGCCCCAGTTGCTCGATAAAGTTGTCGAAAATTGGACTTCACGATTGCGCTTCATTCGAGCTAGCCTCAGCGCGCATATGCCCAATATCAGATTTAAACCCTAATGGCATAAAATTATCTATTAAATAAAGCTAATATCATATCATGGCTAATTTCATATTGAATTTGTATACCTATAAAAAAAAAAACACCGTTTATTATTGACAAAAAGCAAAGGACGACATCATCAAGCGGTAAAGAGGAACAGAAACCTGTAGAAATGAGCAAGCAGATTTAGTAGTGGAGTCACAGTCGGTGCTGGTAAAAATAACTTTTGAAGAATGTTGAAGAACAGAGATCATCGACATGTCGTTTATCAACGCCCAAGAAGTTACAATGAACTGGTTAAAGCGGTAAAAGAGAGAGAGTTGCCGAGAACCCACATGTGTCATGTCGTCACCGCACTAGCATTTTGACATCAGTGGAACCACTTTTCAGCGCATTTTGAAGGATGTTTTCGTATAAAATGCAATTGACTCAAAACATATTGCCGACAGACCGTCCACGTCGCTTGGAATACGGCCAAACAATCGCTCGAATGGTTGACACTGAACCTGATTTTTGGAAGCAAATTTTGATTACCGACGAGGCCCATTTCACACTCTCTGGCGCCGTTAACAATAAAATTGCCGCATTTGGGGAACGGAAAATCCACACGAAATCCATGAAACACCATTGCAAGACCAAAAAGTGACTATTAGGGCCGGCGTTTGCACCAAAACCATCATTGCGATAGTCGATGGGAATCGATATCGGTGGATGTTAGCTCATTATGTCTGCCTACAAATGTGCGAAAGAAGTCTGGACGGACGGTTACTGGATTCAACAAGACGACGCTGTGCCATGCCACACTGCAAATCAAAGAATGTAGTTTCTGCAACGAGAGTTCCCTGGACGTGTACTGTCAAGAAATTGCAACATTGACTGGCCACCCAGATCTCCAGATTTCACCCCTCCGGACTTCTTTTTGTGAGGTTATTTAAAAAGCAAAGTGTACGGCAGCAAGCCTCAGACCATCGTTTTACCGTCCAAGATGTTCGAAAAAGTGATGGAAAACGCAGCAAAAAGGGCACATTTTGCTTTGGTCAATAAAGGCGACTACTCGATTGATATTGTATTCAAAAACTAGTCCAAATAAATTGTAAAGGACCACATTAAATAAAAATACCTCATACTCGTATATGGAAATCGGTTGTTTTTTTTTTTTTTTTAAGTTATTCAATATTCACATACCGACATAAAAGATGGCGCACCGTGTATGCCTGATGATTAGGACCTCAGAACAGTTTGCTCGATTAACAAGAAAAGAAGGCATTCTAAAATGCGGTAACTATTTATCAGCCTTCTAAGCATAGCGCATAAAGTCGACTCCTCAGATTGAATGACGATGGAGATCCGTAAAGGTAGGAAGCAATCTTACTTGAACAAACCCCGCAAACTGTGCGGTGACATCCGGGTGGTCAAAAGTGCGGTCATTAGTCACCTGAAATGTAGAATACATGAAAAGAGTGAGCTGGAGCAGAGTCTTGCTGGAAAGTCCATAGCTTGTTGTTGAATATTGATTGGTTAAGAGACTTCACAATGGGTTCCAAGACGGTCGATTGATATACTTTGGCCGATGTTTTCACTCCTTTCTCGCAAAAATGGAGCTTGGTAACGACATCGTAGCACACTCCCCACTATACCATTATAGACGCGGGATGGTGGCCTCTTTGAACCCTCGGGATGCTTCTCTGGATGACCGAGCATACACACGATCGTTCTGCTTATTGAACGATTCTTCTACGGTGAAGATTTTCTCGTCAGTAAACAGAATTTGTCTGTGAGCGTTCTTCGCGTACCGGCTGAGTAACTCTTTCGATCTTCGCTTGCGTTTTTCCTGAGTCCTAAATTTTCTTTGATAATGCGAGACATGGATTTTTGCGAAATTTGCATTTCCCGCAACAAGATTTTCTGTTTTCGCAGCGGTTTTCGGTCGATTCGTTTCTTCACGGCTTTGATCGCTTTCGGAGTTCTCACAGTGCACAGACGGTCGGATCTTTGACGGTCTCGCACTCCACCAGTATCCTCAAACAACTTCACAGTACGATACACAAAATTGCGAGTGATTCCAAGCGGTCGCAACGTCGTAAAGATATCGTCTTTTTCCATGTTGCATTTAATACGATTTTCGATGTCGCCCCATTCCATGATTCTAAGCAATTAATGTCAAAATCTTTTTACGTCACAATGAAGCATAAATATCAAGTATCAAATCGCAATCAATATGAAATAGATGCGCCCAGTGTTGCATTCGTAATGAGTGAGTTCATTTGTGTACCAGTATTTATGACTTGACTAGCTAGTTCTTTCTAAAATAAATCTCAGCGTGAAAACCTTAGAAAACCTCCACTAGATTAACAATTTTAAAAAGAGTCGAATCGAGCCTTATTTCGGTCTTTTAATTCCGACATGTAGTACTTGATCCAAAAGGAATTCATGCGAATATGAGCAAGCCAGACCCAGGACAAGGACAGGACTAAGGAGGTGACTTCCAATTGTCGTAGTCTCTGTCATAGTCGAAATGATTATTTTAGTCCGTAATTCACTGAAATCTCATAGACAACTAAAAAAAAAAAAATAAAAAAATTAGATAACAGACCTCAGTTGCTTATTTTGGTTTAAAATGGTAATTTCTAAAATAACTTACAACCGAAATTCTTGGCCACTTGTTGACTAATAACTGTTCTGAGTATATAATTCAACTTCTAAATTTCTATTTATAAAAAAGATAAAAACACAATAAACAAATAAAAAACAATGTTGCATGGATCTCAGCTCGCAAACAGTTGATAATTATTCACTTTATAGGAGCGTATGACGAACGAAAAGGAATTTATTCGTTTTATATTTATTTTCCTTTGTTTTTTTTTTTTTATTTAAGAGCCAGCAATAGCACGTGCCAGCTCTTTAATTAAACATAGTCATACAAGTCAGTACTCAGCACTCGGTACGGTAGTCGTACGAATTTGTCGCTCGTATTCATTTCTATTCGGTATGTAGATACTTTTGTGTACTTGTTTTTAAATTAATTCTATTACCTCAATATACACACAATAAAGCAACAATACTCGTAATAAACGTTCTGCGCTAGAACTTTCCATTATTCTTCAATCTGCAATTTTGTTGTGTACAACCGTTTGAATTTTTTTTTGTATCTTTTTATTTTTAGATTAGTTTTTTCTCTATACTTTTTATCTAACATTGGTATTTTTAAGTAGAGTGCATCTTTGTAAGCACCAGAGGTAGATACGGTTACTATGTAATTCAATTGAATGAATAAGCCTTAGGAGGCGATGATTTTTGGACATAAACTTGAACATTTAAAATGACCTGGACTTACTCGACGGATTGTGATATTATGGCAAAAGGTCACATTACAACGTGTATATGACAGGTGCATCTCCCCAACTGCGAGTACTATTGCTTTCAAGCGTACTAAGAGATGCGAATATTTATACAGATATAAGATTATTAGAAAATACAAATCAATATCGACGATACTCATAGATTGAGCTATTTTTACTATACGTAGATTTCCTGAAGTTTGCATAACAAAACATGTGAAAGTTACCCTGTACCTGGCAAAACCTACACGTATATCATTGTGACAAACTGT
Organism: Volucella zonaria; assembly: GCA_963966105.1. Lineage (NCBI taxonomy): Eukaryota > Metazoa > Arthropoda > Insecta > Diptera > Syrphidae > Volucella > Volucella zonaria. The sequence continues at coordinate 130,120,086 of OZ014532.1, read as the reverse complement.
CTTATTATTTAAACATTCGTTAAATTGGTTTTTCTTCCTTTTTTTTTCGTCTCAAATGACGTCAATGGAATTTTGTGCGCACATCATATCAATGGTGGTAGATATAAATGTTTCAAATAAAAGAAACAGCTTAAGAGCATTTTTTTTTTAGCAGAGGTTCACCGCATTGCACTTTAATAATAAAAGAGATAAGCAAAATGCGAATATGAAAAGAAAAAAAATGATAATAGAAGCCAATACGGACTATACATACACGTTTGAAAATAATCAGAAAATTTTTGTTTTACTAAAACGCTGCTTACGCTTACTTCTCTAATTGGATCAAATTTTTAAAAGAGAAAAACGTCTGAGGAGCTCAAAACGCATTTTAACCTATAAAGATAGAAAAAGCCCCAAAACGCAATCCTGACGTACACCAAAATTCTGTATTTTGGCTGCAGAACGCTAAGGAAATACACAACTTAACACGCAAGTCAGAGGTGGATTTCAAATGTGTTATCTTAATTTATAAACATCAAATGGTTTGAGGCCCTTTTTAACTTGAGCGTAAAACAAAGTATGCCTCTATCAAATATCACTTGTATGGCTTCTCTTTTTTAGGTAGTGTTTTTTTTCTACTGATATTCCAATAGGGATGACTTGCGCGCTTGATCAAACTTACACCAAAAGAACGTTTCCATTCAAACTTCCACGGATTTGGTCCTCATAATCAACCAACTGAGCTCGTCATTTTGGATGAATTTTGTACCACATACACTCTACGTGACGCAAAGCCAACAACGGTTCAACGTAATGTGCACGACGAAAAAATTAAAGCCGCGTGAGTGAAAGTTTGGGGGAAGATCCGGACAACTCGGCGTCAATTGCATTATTTTGGTTTTTGTTCATCCACTACGAGTATATCGAAAACTTTTCGAAAAGATCTCGGCCTGCACCGGTATAAGATCCCGCTAATGCAGGAACTAAGGTCACGAGGCAATGACTTGCGAAAAGAGATAGTAACGAAAATGAAAATTGTCTTTCTGGAGTAAGACAAATCTACAGGGTGAATGACTCTAACTCCAAATTTTTAAAATGCTATAATTTTTTTATTTTTTGATAAATTTTATTGTGCCAAAGCAAAAAATTTTGGAAAATACATCAATTTTCAAATTGTATCAGTAGTTTTCAATATGTCCACCTTTGGCGCGAATAATGGCCTTGAGACGGCCAAAGAAAGCATCGCGCGCTGCACGCAAGTGGCTCTGGGGTATTTTGGCCCATTCCCGGCGAAGTGCTTGTTTGAGGTGGTCCAAACTTTGGTATTTTTTAGTGCCAACCGTCGCCTTCAAAATACCCCAGACAGAGAAATCCAACGGATTTGCATCCGGAGAATTTGCAATCGAAGAAATTAAGTGTGGAACATGGTTTTTTAACCAGTCTTGGTTGACGCGCGCTTTGTGAGACGGTGTCGAGTCTTGTTGAAATGTCCACGGTCTCCGACCGAAATGATTGTTTGCCCAAGGTTTCAATACTGCCTCTAAGACAGTTTCACGGTATACTATCGAATTAATTTTGACGCCACGGTCCAATAATACGAGCGGAGAGCGACCATCGGCGGTTATGGCGGTCCAAACCATCACCATCGGTGCTGCCTGCTTTCTGATGGCCGTCCGAAGGTGTAAATTTTCGAAGGACCTCTCTGGCAAGTAAACTCGGTCATTTTGTTTGTTGACATATTGCTCGGTAACAAATGGCGACTCATCGGAAAAAACCAAGTTCGGCAACTCACCACTTTCGTGCAATCGTAGCAACTCCTTCGCTCTTTCGACTCTAACTTTTTTCTGTTGCCGTGTAACATCGTGTGCTTTTTGGAACTTCAATGGCTTGAGCCCAAGTTCAATTTTCAGTATGTGTTGCATCCGTTCCAATGATATGTTGAGCTCACTAGCCATTTTTCTTCCATTTCGACGCGGATCTCGCTCAATTCGAGCCTTCACTTTCCGAACCATTTCTGCTGATGTTACTGTTTTTTTATGACCGCCTCCATGGCGTTTTGCACCGTTGCCTGTATCACGGTAACGTGCTATGGTTCGAGACACAAATGATTTATTCACGTTGAGATGCTGGAGGGCTCTAACGATAGCTACTTGTGGTTTTCCAGCCAAATATAAAGCAATCACACTATCACGTTCGAAATCCATCGCGGATAAAAATTTTTCAACACAACTGACACGCAAATCGTTTAAAAGGCTTGTAAATAATAAAATTATCAGTCATGTGTCAAAATTTGAGCTCACTGTCATGAACGGTTTATAAATTATAGCAGTCTGAAGTTGATTGCAGTTCGAACCATTCAGGGTGTAGAAGAGGCTCGGAGACTTAATAACAGCCACTAAAGTTCACTGTTTGGTGTCTTCTTGAGAATGAATCTACGGATCTTATTTTCTTTTAAATTTAGGCCGGAGCTCGCGTTGCATTTAATGGCCAACGTCCCTAGACAATGATTAGTGATTATTTCTTCGAACAGATGGACTACATTAATCCATTGATTTACTGAGGACTCGATTCAACAATATTATTTCGAAAAATAGCAGTTAATTGGCTAATGAGATTGTGCAATTTAACGGTGCTCGAATACTTCTTGGAGGGCTACGTATGCTGAAAAACGTCCTTGACGTTAAAATACAATATTCAACACGTTATTTCTGACATAGAGCCCCAATTGCTCGATAGACTGCACTAAAATTGATCCGAAAGGATGCGAAAATCAGGGGAAATAGCCACATGCCTTAAATCGTGTTCAAAATATAATGCCATGAATCATTCTTCGTAATAAATGAAGATTGTTGATTGAAAATCAATTCTCGTTGTTAATGCTTGTTGTACAGTATGCAAACAGTATTTTCTGCAGCACATCATAATTTCTAATCTTGACGCAAGTTCTCAATACTGGAAAGCCCATATTTTCTCATCCGACGGTCGGTGTCAAAGCAAGCTGTTAGATTGAACTCAAATATTCATATATCAAGTGCCTATCCTTGTCAACAATTGATGTAATGTTGATATGTATTAGCAACTTAACCACATCTGTCCCATGTGCGTTGCTGCAAACATCACTGTGACAGGAACTTGTCTAATTGCTTTGTTAATTCCAAGAAACAGTGATTGGCAAGAAGCAATCTTTGTATGTAATTTGTTTACTGAATTTTTTATTTGAAATACTTTAATTTGGATGACACCTGGGTACGAGGTATCTAAAATAACGCCTGAAATACCCAAACAAATTTTCAGAAAATTGCAGTATACTCAAGTATCTAACATCTTTTGACCGTCGCTTAACGAAAGCATGCGCTGAGTTAGCTCTGATTATTTATGTTATCAATGTGATAAAGCAAATTAAGTTTTCTATCCAACCAAATACGAGTACATACAGCATGTCTTTCTAGAACTTTGGCCGGTTTGAAATTTTCACCATTTCTGAAGGATTGTTTTATTTATGTGAAAGTTGGATGTGGTATTCAGCTGTTAATGCCATTTCATCATGGAGAGTATGGTGCCATATGAACGTCTACTCTGAGTGCTTTACAACTTAGAATTTCTTTTGCGTTTGTAGAAAATTATATGTACATAGTGACCTGCATTTGTTTGTATACAAAATTTAAGTAACTCACGAACTTCAAGAAAAAAAAAACCATCATCGAGGAAAAGGACCGGAATGTAAAAATGTACCAATTGAATTAAGATGGCTCTGATATTTTTCAATTTTTTATGAATGTCAGGACACGCATGTTTACTTCAGCCAAACAGTAAACAAACAGAATAGTGGGTAGGAGCAAGAGCAAGTCATGAACGACTTCTTCACCCTCATAGAGAGAAGAATGATACGCGATATGTACGATGATGTTGAAACGAAAGTTAAATGCACAGCACGAATAACAGGAGAATTCGAATTTAAAGTTACTCGTAGACTACACCAAGGAAGTGTGTAAAGCCCGTTACTGCAAGAACGCTGCATTGAAGGTGCATATCAACGAGTTTAGGACAACTTATACGCTTTTCGTCGATGATTCCGCCATTATATGCAACAACTTGACAGCCTTTCAAGCTACTCTTAAATTGGAAAAGACGCTAGATGATACCGGTTTACGAATCAGTCGTACTAAGACCGAATATCCGAATTGCTGATTTTTCATAATTTTCAATTTACATAAATAGGCTCTGTTGTTAACCACCAACGTCGTCTTTTGTCCAGCTTTAACATACGCACCGCAATCTTGAACAATGTACGAAAAGTGCTCGTATAAAGGAAAAATACGACAGCGACGGAAATGAAAATGTTATGAATACCAGCGGGTTGGGCAGAACGGGGTTTTATAAGAAATACGTGCATCCGCGAAAGTCTCCAGATTAAGAAATCAATAGTAGAGAAACTTCAGGCTGAGCAAATCAGCTGATTCTGCCCTGCTCAAGGAAAGTCGTCGGAAAACCCGGTTCAAAAAGTAATTGAGGCTCAAGTTCCAGGCGATGTTTTTGGGTTATTCAAATGCGAAAACATCAGCAAGTTCTTGGTCTCACTTACGAGATGATCCAAAATAGCGTGACCTGTAGAATGGTTCTAAGGTAAACAAATTTAAGCAAATCCACAAAGATACGAGTACATGGCAGAAATATATAACATTAGATATATGTACAAGTAATTATACGCGTTACATATTTCAACGGTTAATAACAGAATTTTTTTAATTTGCTTTTAAAGTTATAGCGATCTGCATCTAGGCTTTCGACAGAGCCAGGCTATTCAAATGGAAAGTAATCACGAATTTAAAATTTGAACTCAGCAAAATTATAATGATCGGTTTCCAAAATTTTTCAGATCAGTCAATTCGGTCACTGAAAATTGTCTCAAAGCAAAATTCTACGAGTTATTTTGTTTACACTTACGACAAGTATATATGATTTCTTTCTCGAATCAATTGACACACTAGATGCACATAACTGTCCCAAGTCAATGCATTTTATTTCCCAAAGGCATTTCCACCAACTCACTTCACTCACTCTTAGGAATGTTTACAATGCGGCCGACCATGTAGTCATAAACTATTTTGCCTGTAAAGTAGTGGTTATAAGTGGCCAAAATAAATCTACTTGTACACATTGTAGCTCATGTCAAATTGTATGTTAAGTATCTACACGTTTCATCAATTTTCAAAGCTCTAAAGGATGTACACAAGCATTTTCAATTGCTTTTTAAAAGCTGAAACTCATCACTGTGATATAAAAAAATATTCCATTGTATCTTATCGTAAATCTAATTAAATTCGCTGCGATTCAATCAATATTTCTGTAAAATGAAATGTAAATTAGTTACCCTTCAAATAGTGACGTATCCATTTCTTCTTTGGCGGAGGCAATGCTTCTCGACTGCTGTCAATGTTATCCGCACATCCATTCGGTTGAGCGATATACATTTGCAAAGTACGTTTACGTTCACCACTTATCATTGAGAATCTCTCATGGTAATCGCCCAGCACAGGCAATGTTCCACTGTCAACCTGATCCTTTTCCAACAATATATTCCCACAATCACCGTCAGGAAGAAATCCCATTGCGTTTTCGCTTAAAAGCCGATTCGTACTTATGAGACAAGTATTTAAACGTAGGAAAATATCGGCTAAAAGGTCCATTTGGACTACACCTGATGTTGGCGTGATTGGAACCGAAGGTATAAATCCGGTTGTTGTTGGTGGTGCGACCGCTGTCAATGGCCAAGTTGTACTTCTTGACCATCCAATTAGTGATGGCGGCAATGATGATGAGTAGTATAAAGATGAAGACGAAGACGAAGACGATGCCGACGGGGACTTAATTCCATTACCACCACCAGCATAACAACTGCCATCGACTTTTTCTCGAATTGCATTTCTTGAACGTGGTTTCTTTGTTAAGTTATTTTGCATTTTATTATGCTTCGCTTTCAGTCAAAAAAGAACAAAATAAATAAATCAAACAAATCCAACAACAACTACAAAAAGTCGAGGGAAAAACAACAAATGCTAAATTTAAAAAGAGGAAATGGTAGAGCACTCTAAACAAAGGCCCGCGCGAAAAAGCAAAGCAAGAAACTTAGCGCACACAATTCGAAATACACAAACCAAAGGCAAAGCCAGAGCCAGAGACTACGGAATTGTTCCCGGCTCGTTCGCTTTTACGACGCGAATGATTCCACCTAGAGCCCTCCACCTTAAACAATGCGCCATTGTGGACCGAATCGTCGTCGATGCATGAAGAAAACTACACTACAATTTGCGAATGGCAATGCAAAAGAAAACTCAACTGTGTACAATGTCAATCACTTAAATAAAATAAAATGAAATAAAAAAAATTGTGTTCTCCTTATAGCACGTTGTTCACCCATTATATTCACCCTATTCACCTCATTCGTCTGCTTCACCTTTAAAAGACTTCTCTCTATATTACAAGTGGATTGTCTTTTTTTTTTTTTTGTTTAATTTGCATAGAACCGGTGGTGGAGGAGGTTAAGGAGAGGGTGTCGTTGACGGTAAAAAGCTTTTAATTTCATCTAGGTTGCACGTGGTGACGTACGCAAATGAATTTGTACGCTTTAAGACCATACCCACGAGTGCAATGTTATAGAAATTATCATTTCCGTTCTTCTGCTTTTGTGTTCTATTACAAATATTTTTTCTAATGCGTTCAACAACAACTAGAGACGACAATTCATAATGAAACGGATGTCGTGATATTTATTCAACAAAACAGCAAACACTTTGAAAAATGAGACATGACTTTTGTATAAAAACAAAACATAGAATTGGCAATTAAGTAAATGGCGCCCAACAAGAGGACTGAACAGGTTTTTTTTTTTTATTCAGCAGCCATTCTACACGGAATACAACGGTTAGAGTGCCTTATATTGTATTACAGTGTCAGTTACTATCTTTCTGTCAACAAACAAAGGGACCTTAAGAAGAAACAACTTGTAGACACATTCTATGTTTACTTTGCGACAAGTCTTCAAATTTTAGGCAGATCTCGATCCAATGTTTGAGCAAGTAGATTAACTATAGTTCATCCTACATTTTGTACTATTTCTCTTAAGGCTGCTTCTTTAAGTTTTCCCTGGATAGTCTCCGAATTCTAACTTCTTGAAAACATAGAATAGCAGTTTAGTCTGATGAGCGCGAATTTTCTGAATGTTCGAGTATTAAGGAATGTTGACATGCATACATATGTATTGAATATATGTGCTTCAGCTTTACTACTGTCAAACAGTCGTTTTCTAACTAATTTGTTTTAATAGGAATAATCCGGTAAAAGGTTCATTTATAAATCTTAATTTCATTATCAATATTATCCCCAAAATCGAACAATGCAAACAGATAAAGTTTTACTACAGTTGTTGTAATAAGGAAAGTGACGTAAAGTTTTTGTCATCAACTGTGTTACAAAACAGAAATAGCAAACAATAAGCGAAGCTTTTTTTACGAATGAACTCCCTTGCAGCACTCACGCTTTAAACACTTTTTGTAAATTTTAACTGTAAAACAAGGTACTTAACCCGTAAGCGAATACAAGTCATAAGATAAAGAAAATATATGTACAGCAAAGTAATACATTAAAAGGGGTTCCCACTTAGAAATAATAAAGATTTTCCTTCCGATGTTTATATATTTCAGGATCTCGATCAGTTCAGAGAGTTCAGTAGCACAGATACCTACGGTAAAAATGCAGAAGACTTTGATGGTATTGGTAAAGATTCTCAGATATACAAATGGTCAACATTAAACAATAAAGCTAATTAAAGCTAATGACAAAATGTTGTTTGCGCAAGATGAGGTCTTAGGAACATTTTATATTCACGACTTAGCGTTAAGCGACCCTCAATTTGAACGTACATATTTATGTTCATATAACAACTGTAAAGAACAAAAAGTCATTCAAAATCGGACTTTGAGAATAAAAAACTTTTTAAAGAAATAGGAAGTTTGGGTTCTCAAAAACAAGCTATGCCTAGTTTCGTATATCACTTACTGTAGATGCATTCTCAGGATATTAATTGAAGTGTAAACATCTACACCATGTTCATATATGGTATGTATAGTATATGTAAGTCCTGTATCGCAATGTGGGTCCTAGGATTTCCAACACACATACTCGCCATCGTGTACGATTTCTAAAGACGTGTCTAAGGAGTTCCCAGCCTTTTCCTAGTTGATGTGATTTTTTTTTCAACTGTTCTGCGCCATGTGCGTCTTTGTCGGCTCATTCTTCTCCAGTCTTGGGCTAGCAGATTCCATTGCATATCATGACAAACAACAAGAAATGTCGCTTTTTCGAAAAAGTTATTTCAAAAAGCTCTGACTTGGATATACGGTTTAGCCAGAAAATCTTTAAATGTTTCGTAGTAACGTTTTCATTATTTTATGATAGTGGCAGACAGAAGAGTACGGATTCAACATTTGATCAGAGCAGACGCAGTTATGTCTGTACTCTGTAGTATTGTTTATCCATATCTTGCATGCCGAACACAAATTTTGTTGCCTGTATCTAGTTCAGTCCCGCATTTTCAGAAACAATGCTTGCTAAGGTATTTGTAGCACTTTAATATCTCTTATCTCTGGTTATCCAACAATGCTAATTTTGGAAACTGAGGTGAGGAGATTGGTAATTTAAGCTTTTGCGAAGATTGTCTTCAGGAATATTAATGATGACAATAAACTATAATTCAAAGAAATTTTCCAAGAGAGATTTCTGCAGCTACCAGATTATTCGCATGAAAATTCGCATTTTGATAGACCTCTATTACCTAATAAACCTGATTACGAAGAAATCAAACCACAAGGTCAATTTAAGGAGTGGTACGAGTATTATATTGTAGCTAACATTTAATTCTTTCGAAACTTAAAAACAATCGGCATCTAAAGTATTACCCCTTGACTCTGTTTCTAGATCAATATAATTACTCTCAAACTGGTCAGCATCTATGATTGAATACGTCGATCTAACTGACCAATCTCATCCTCTTTCTTTAATCTAAAGTCAAATTCTTTACTCAAGCAACCAAACACTGATGATAATGATCGCATCGCGAGAACCAAATTAAGGATATGGTATATCATATTAGCGGTGGAGAATGGACTCCAACTGGAGTCACGAAACAAAACATATGCCTTCAGCTTTTCAAAGCAAACTAAAGCTATTACAGTCTAACGATGTTCTTCATACTCCATAGAACAAGACATTTTTGGAATGCTATGGAATGGAAATGTGTTTATGTGTAGTTACGTCCAAGCAAATAACCTCTGTACGAGAACATTTCTGTGAGTTCTTTGCATAAAAAAAGGGAGGTTGCTTAAAAAATTTTTTTGTAGCAAGACTTTTAGAACAAACCTTAAAAGTAAGTTCCGCACAGAACCCTTAAATCTTAGCTACTTTTATGTTTATTCTGTGTCCTCCGCTGCGTCTATGCGAAGAAGTGTTAAGTTCTTGACAATGTGTTGCAACTATTCACGCCCCGTAGTACCATTAATAAATTATGAAAACGTATTGTCATTCTAGAGTGTAGAGACAAACGCTTGTTTAGTGCATGCCTTTGATCGAGACGATATTCCCAATATATTGCAAACAATCTACATTCTCCCTCGGTTGTACTGCAATACTATTTTGGGAGAATAAGGTTATTCCTGGATATACGAGTAATTGGTGCACGCTCAAATATTTGCGAAGGAAAATTAAAGATGAAAGAAAGAAAGATACCGAAGAAGAATGTTTGAATATGTGCATTCTATAACCTAGTTGTACGGCTTAGGAAGGAATCACGATATTTTAGAATATAATATAAACGAATAAATGCCTTATGCTAGTACATATGTAAACCGAGGTCAGATCAGACAATGTAAAGTATTTCTTACATCGTTTTAAGAAACATAGATATTTTGCAGAATTTTTGAAGACATCTGCCAACGTAGGTTGTCATTGAAACACATGCCGGGATAACGGCCATCATGGATAATGGGTGAGTGTTTAAATGTTGCTCTAACCACTGCAGACAGAATTGGAAGCATTAAGTTCCATTTACTCGTATGCTGCAAGTTATGATATTAATAATGAAATTTAATGAGGTTAACATACGATCTATCCAGTCGAAAAGCATGTACTGATGTCAACAAATGAGTATACTAGATTAAAGCAGCTTTCGTCCATGTCCATGCAACATTTTGATCTTTTTTTTTTTCTACTCATCGGGAGGGAAATTCGCATTAATTCTCTATAGATATGTCCAAAGCCTTTTTAAGTTTGATCAACGTTATCCAACATCCGCAATATTCGATACTCAGCGTCGCGAGAGACAGGTCAAGGTCAAACGTACATATTTTAAAAATGTCGGCCTTACGGAAGAACAAGACATGTTCTCAGTTAAAGCCGTGATAATGTAATCGATGAAATCTTGCAAGACATAGTCAAAACTCAGATTCAAAGGAGATTAGCGAGCAGAAGTGATATGGATTCGTATGTAAGCAAACTACTCAAAACAAAATAGCGCCCACCAAAGATTTATTTTGATTTTTGTCTAAAAATTAGAGCCTACGATTTCACGTGAAGGCGGGTTCACGTGAAATACACCTTCACGTGAACATAAATTTCACGTGAATTGCGTGAATACGCTAACACGTGAAGCATGTGAATAACGTGAACACGCAAATTACGTGGATAATTGTCTTTTTTTCTGTTTTCGAAGAATTTTTCAATGAGAATTGAAAATTTTTGGTTTTTCCTGATTGAAAGCAAAACAAATTAGAAATGTCTCTACCTACTTACTCTTTTATGAATAACCTAGCATTTGGAAACTCCGGATATTTGTAGTTATCCCTTTTTCGGGAACTGTTTAGTAATTAAGAGTTACTACTTCATTTATAAAAAAAATTATGATGGGCGTTTACTCATTGCAAATTCATTAACAAGTTAAATCATAATCAGAATCATCGTTTAGCGTACCGCCACTTTGAATTTACAAATGTGTATAAACTGAGGTATTATACTGCATTGACACATTTTTTTTTTTAACTTGATCTGTTTCGGATTGCAGAAAAGTCTTGTTCGATATTTTTAGTGATTAAAGTTTAAAATATAAGTTGTGTATATAATTAAAAATATGAAACCTAGCTGGGTATGGCAATATGCTCGAAAGGAAGGTGAAAAAGTAATATGCGAATTGTGTAGTGAAGATAATAGTAATTCATTCTCTTGTCGCGACGGTACGACAGGACCAATATTGCGACATTTACGAATTATTCATGGAGTAAATAATCTTACGAGTACTTCTGCCAATAGCAGGTATGTTATATCTTTTTTTGTTTTGAATTTCAATTTTTAATAGACCATATTAAAAGGTGTACAAATTATGATAGTTAATTTTAGCTTGATTGACAATGCTGAAAATGATGGAACGTACGAATCATACAGTCCTCTAGCGGCAACTTAACCGTCAACATCTACTGCACACAGAAACAAATTTCCAAGGCTTTCGAATAGATCGCAGTATTTCCCAGAAAGAATGGAAGAAATCCACCAGGCTCTAGCAAATATGATAGCAGTGAATCAAATGCCAATATCTTTTTGTTCCAGCGAGGGATTTCCGTCAATTTATGGCTGTTGTTGAGCCAAATTATAAGCCTTTGAAAGAAGAAGCAATTAAAAAGCGGCTTCAGGCCTTGAGACAGCAAAAAGAAAACCTATTTTCCTCAAGCACAGCTTCAAGATTCTAGCCAAACAGAAAACAATGACGGTACAGAAAAGGAGTTGGAATTTCTTTACCAAGAAACTAGAGTCAATCCAGTAAATTTTGAAAAGCAGCTCCAATCATACTTATAAGAACCTCAGCTAAGGTTTACGTTTAACCCTTTTGAATGGTGGAAACAGAAAGCAGTAAAATATCCCGCTATTGCATTCTTAGCAAAACAATATTTGCGCATACCAGCAACTTCTCTCAGCTCAGAACTTTGTTTTTCTACAGCCGGAAACATTGTTACAAATAAAAGAACTTCTTTGCTTCCAGAAAATGTTGATATGCTAATTTTTCTTTCGTAATACTTTGTAATAATAATATTTAAATTCTATAAGATAAACGTTTGTTTTTTTTTTTTTTGAATTTATTTTTGATGGCCTTATATGTTTCTTCATATTGTATTGTTCATTTCATGAAATTACTTGTGTACGTTATTCACGCGATTCACGTCATTTTACGTGAAATTTTCATTCACGTGAACATTCACGTGAATATTAAATCACGTGATAACGTGAACACGTTTTTCACCTTATTCACGTGAATGATCTGAAGCTCTACTAAAAATTACTCTATTGGTAAACATGATCGAAGCCAAGTATTTAACTGTATAGCTTGCATGTCTATCAGTATTTATCAATACTTTGAGCAACGATTGCCTCCAGCTAAGGCAGAGAAAGCGCATTGCGCTAAAAACCAACTAATGCAACATTTCCTGTACTTATCTTCTCAGTCTAATTCCAAGCGTTGTCGCTAAGTGTTACTTCCTGTAATTGTTTTCTTCGACAACGTTATTAATTGTGATTATCATGTCCGGTTCTCAGCATATGGATATCGAAAGCGCAGTAAGAGCGGTAAATTTGCTTCAGGAGGGAGTCTCAAAGGTCTGTCGCAATTCGTATCGATATATCGCCGCGAGCTATCCGAAACGTCTGGGAGCGCTTCCAATAAACCGGTGTGTAGCAAGGAGACCTGCATCAGGAACAATCAGAGTCACAACTGCGCAGGAAGACCGGTACGTAAGAATAATTGCATTGTAACCGCCCGGGCTTTACAAAATCAACTGCGGTCATCTACACTCAAGTAATTTATCAAACCGTACGACTCCAAGAAGATGGTCTACGATCCAGAGTGCACACCATTCGGCCGAAACTGACAAGAGCACATCGGGCAGCGCGCTTAAGTTACGCCCGTAAGCATTCGGATTGGACTATGGACAACTGGAGGTCTGTACTCTTTACAGACGAGTGTAAGGTCAAATTTTTTAGTGACAATAAACAAGTACGCGTGTGGAGTAGCCAAGGCGAACGTTTTATCAACCCATGCATTCACGGAACTGACCGCTTTCGGGGCCCAAGTTTTATGGTATGGGTTGGAATAACCTTGTTAGGCAATACAGGGCTCATAATTCTGAATGAGGGTATCGTAACCGCCGCCAGTTACATTGACACGATAATACGACCTGTTGTGATTCCATTTTCACAGAGAGTGGGGGCTGACTTTGCTCTTATGCAAGACAATGCTCGTCCGCATGCGGCCGATATTACACAAAGAGATCTTTCTGGTGGCAATATTACAGTTTTGCCGTGGCCAGCAATGAGCCCAGTGCATGCGGAGCAGACGAGGCTCCAAACAAATCATAACAGTAATATGTAAAATTTTATCTTTTCATAAATTTTTCTTTAAATTGTTTTTATGAGTAATTTGAATAAACAAAAAAATGTTGACTATTATTTATGTACACTCAGTTTCTTAATCCTTAGCTCAAGCTCAAATATATTCACGAAAAAAAAAAAATATGTACTCATTTTTGCAAATGAGAGTCTAAAAACTTAGCGGGCCCTATTTTGTTTTAAGTAGTTTATGTATTTTTTTTTTTTTGCCGGAAAACCGGAACAATTTTTACCGAACTTTTTATAGGCTCACAAGTGCTAAACCGAAAAGAGCATCGGAAACTCAAAATTAGCACAACTTTCTATATCAGCAATCCCTGTTCGGGACAATGTGCAAACAAAAAAAAAATAGAAAAGCCTTGAAAATCATTTCAACTGAAGAGTTCAAGCAGCTGCGATGAAAGATCTCAACATTCCGAGCATACTTCCTTTGATTATACCTAGAGGAGTTGAAGTTAAATATAGAGGTGATTAAAACAGAAATGATTGATGAAGGCATAAAACTAATAAGCAATTTTTTTAGCTGCTTCCAGTGGTATCCAGCAGCAAGGCCAACAAAATATGCAAAGACAGCGAGCTCCGAAAGGAACACATTCATGTCCCAGTTTGGAGACAAGACGGCTTCTAATTGTAGGTTATGTAGAAGGTATGACGACTTCTGAAGCTGCGCGTAACACTAAAATTAATGAAAATACTGCTAAAAGCATTATAAGAGCACATAAAAAAGATGGAGAATTGTCCAAAGATCGTCATGATAGAAAAAAGCCAAAGACAACAAACATTATTTAAAAATATTGATTTTGTTTAAGGAGGAGTCTAAGTTTTTTTTGTACAATTATAAAGTTCAAATAAATTGTTGGTTTGGTTGAAATGATTTGCTTTTGGTTTAAATACATACGAGTATATTCGTACTCGTATTTGGTCCTTGGTTCAACTTATTTGTTATTTGGTAAAGGGCTTAATATATTTGTATTTGAGTTAAATTTATTTGTTTTTAGTTGTTAAATAAAAGTGCCAATGCTACTATATAACATATTTACAAATGAAACAAAAGTACTCGTATCTATGCACATTACTTTGTTGTATTTTCCTTTTTGTCATTTGTAATAAAGTGGCAACGCTGTTTCTCTTTTGTTCATCTAGTCATCTTGTCAACGAGCACATCCATGCTTTTATTATTCTTTGTGACAATATACCATGAACGAGTACCAACTCGTAATTCGCGTGAGAATATTGTTGCATGTGTTGATTGCTAATTTTTTTTTTTTTTTTTTTGTAAGTACGTTGTGACTTGTGATCATTTGTATTCATTTCTTTTATTATTTATTTATTTGCCTTTCTATCTCTGCAATTTCTACTTCTTTCCTGTGAGCTGTGTGTTTTGTTTAACTCAGTATAGTCGTGTACGAGTATTGTTAAGGCATGTTCATAATTGTATTGTATTGTAGTTACTTGTAAGGTGCATACCTATGTGTAAACACATTTACAATAAACACATAACATGCGCTTTTATGTGACTTTTGTTGAAGAAATCTACACTTGACACGTCATGGGGCATTGTTCACCCTAAAAAGAACATAGGTACATAATTTGTGTTGGAAATGTTAACAATCGTGCGGTTGTAGAGGAGGAATGATTAATTTTTAATAGTTGTCAAAAATAACTGAGGTTATGTGTCAATTGCTTCAACTTCTTGTTCAACTATTAAATGATAGGAAGACCTTAGAGATTATTGAAGCTATTCCCCAAGGAGGTTTCTGCATAAGAAATGTGACAAGCCACGTTTGGTTCAGAAATAGTTTTATTATGTCATTGCATTTAAGCACACAGTAGAGTAACGTATCGATTATGCTAATCTGTATCCATAGATTGACAGCTCTCAACAACCAGTTACAATGTCTCTGGTACATTGCAATCATCTGCATGTGCATATTGTAGCAATTTGCTTCAGTGATCACTATCGAAATCTATTTTCAGAGATGACGACGACAATGACAACGACAACGACAACGACAACATCGACGACTGTGATGATGATTACGAGTACCTACGCGCTGGAAGAAATAGACATTTGCCCCCATGGAAGTATTACTGTTGATGGCACTCCAAATCGATGTCACATGTGTAGAATATTCCGTTCACCTGTGACAGCAGCTCGATGAACCTGCTTTGCACTGATTCCACCCCAATTAAACCGCAATACCGATGCATTACGTGTACTTATTAACGATTTTACGATAATAAAAATGACAACAAATAAACCACCACATGACACAGTTGAGCTGCAGTTTGCACATCAAATCATATGTTCATCAGTTTGTTCCCTTTTCACACATACGCATCTGCATATTCATATGCTACCACTTGACAAAGTAACGAATGCGAGTGATCAACATAAAACACTAACAAACAGTCATGCAAACATAAGAAAACAAAAAAAAAAAAAAAAAAAATGTAATAACATATAAAAATGTCACACTTTAAAGTTCATTGACATTTTACGGTGTTTGCTATAGTTGTGCCGCTGCTCTGGTGTATTTAGATATGCGAGTGTGAGTGCGAGTGCGTGTTTGTGTTTGCTTTTGCTTTGCCTTTCTGTTCCATTCTGCAGCGCAGCATGTTTTGTGCTTTGTTTTGCCGTTCTCTCTTCCATCCTCACATATTGTCAAATCCGCACTGAACCACACCGCACCGAACAATGTAACGAGCTCGTAATCAATCAATAAATGTGGCAACTGCGCAACTAAACACGTGGCCCACTAAGCAAATTACACAATTTTCTCTTTACTCTGTGCTCTTTCTTCCTTTTTTTTGTCGTTCTTTTTTCATTTTATTTTTTCCTTTCTTTCTTTTATTTCATTTTCTTTTCTCATGAGCCCATGGAGCAACAAATGTAAAGAGAAATCAAGTTTCTTTATCTTGTCCACGTGATAGTTGAGTAAGTTAAAAAGTTATTGCCATCTCTGTCATATTCTCTGCAAAAATAAATTCAAATTGGAAGTGCCATTCAAGTTGATTCTGTGCAGTTGTAGTAGTGTGTTTGTTCTGGGATATGTTGGCGATCTATTTTTAGCGGCAATTTAGTACCATTGGTGCTGCAGGCAGGCAGCCAGCCAGCCAGCACCAACAAAAACAAGAATCTCTTGAATGTGCAGCAACTGATTAAGTGCAAATGCCAATGACTGAAACTAAGGCCAACGAGGAAAAATAAAAACGTGTTAAAGAACAGTCAATGAGGGAGGGAGGGGTGATAAATAAAATCGTATAAATTGTTATTGATGTTGCAAGTTTTGTGTCAAAACCTTATACTTTGTAAAGAAGGTGGCGCAACCAAGCAGAAGATATATGAGATATGAACGAGTCAAGAAAGCTTTCGTAAACATCCGTGCCTGCAATTGGAATCCTATGGAAAGAGAAGTGATATTGTGATTAACATTTATCTAAAAAAATAACAGGTCGGTCATCTTTTCCAGATGAAACTCAAAAAATCGCCAAGACAACTTTTGCGCAGCATAGTAGACACGATGGACTCCACTGAAAGAGAAATACAATGAAAAATTTGCCGAGAATAAATGATACAAAAAAATTCAGACATCTGTAGCATAGGTGGGCTTTGAAGAGTCTTAACAGCAGGTTCCCTTTAAAAAATATTTAGAAGACTGGAATAAAATAAGCTTTTGTCCATCCTTAATAGGAGGGACTAGCCCTCTGTCTCTGAGCGTCTTGGATACCCAATACAACGAACTGGAAGGCGGATGAAGTGATAAGGCAACGGATAACTCATGAACTCTCCTTCACATCAGCTATAAATGAGGCCATTTCATTGACCAACGAAACAGGTATCGCCCTTGATACATGTTTAACTTCCAGACTAGACTTCTCACGTACATAGTTCTTGCCTTTGACTGGCTTGAAACTTTTCGTCGGCTTCCTGCCAACTAGATAAAAATTAATCCAAAACAATGCGAACGACAAAAATTGCCCAATAACTAGAACGCATAAGCCGGCCTAAGAAAATGCCACAACAATTTATAGTTCTCTCAAAAATTTAACAAAATACACGTTAAGGTCCTAAATGTCAAAAGCGATTCTATTATCAAATCACCGAAACGGTCTAACACGTACTGTATGAGTTCCCTCCCAATTCGTGACCCTGGCTTAACCACTTTCATAGTGGTCACCATATGATATTACCTCTTCCTCAACTCAGAGCATCCTAGACTTAGTCCGTGAACAAGATTTCACATACTTAGTAGATCAACCATCAAACAAACATCTAAGAGGATGGCAACATAGAGTTTTAAAGATCGAAGTGATACACAAGGCCTCTTTCATGGCATTTCTTCGCTATAGTCCTTTAAAAAAAACAAAAAACCTTGACTCTAATGGAGAAACTACTGTCAATCAGCAGAAAAAACTAAACCACATAATTGGTCGCTGAATAACAGAAAGACATGCGTGCGGGATTTGCTTCAACTAATCCCCAAAGATCTGGACTCTTCCTCGACTCACTTCTCTACCTGATTTACAATAGCCGCTAGTGATATATTGTACCTCTCCTGCTTAATGTGCTGATGTTAATCAAAATATATTTTTACTCGATCCAGAATTATTCTAGCTATTAGTTCAGCCACACCCAGAAGATCGGATACCTTTCCAATTGCCACATTGCGTCAAGTTGCCCTTTTTGTTAGTTCAGCCACACCCAGAAGATCGGATACCTCTCCAGTTGCCACATTGCGTCAAGTTGCCCTTTTTGGACAGGTAAACAATCATTGGGAAAATGTTAATACGGGTATTTGTTGCTGCGGAGGCTCAACTGGCTCAGTGGTTAGGCGTTGTTGCAAAATGTTCCCAACATCTACGCATCTGAAATCGGCAGATTTCTGTCTTTTATAACTAGATGTAGGTATATTAGTTTATATGTTTTACCTACTACGCTGCAATTTTTTTTTCGTAATTCGGTACTGGACTCCCAGTTTGGCGCACTCTACTGCTGAAGTCCCTCTAAGTTCTATACGTTCACCGATCCGTCTCCAGGTTTGTTCTATAATTTTATAGCTCTTTTCAATCTTCATTCTTAAGTTTATCCTCATGTTCTCTCTGCCAATTTTGGTTGTTTCCGCCTACACGATCGTAGACGATCTTAGTGCACTTCGTTAAGCTCGTTAAATTACGTCGACACATGTAGAGGTACGTCAGTAATTGTTCAGAGTTTTGAAGGACTGTGGCCTACGCAAAGGCTTCTTAGGTTAGCACAATCCTTTTAAGCCGGATGTTAAAGGAAATAAAGTATGCCAGAGCTTCACTTTGGACCTTTTCAGATATCAAAACCTTCGCTACTTTTAAAAGCTGGAGTAGCAAAACTTAATCTGAGTCACCTCTCACCAAGCGATTAGGTTCCAAAAGGCTTGGACTGACAAATTGATTGACTAGATCTACAAACTGGATAGTTACCATGACTTCATATTGAGTCGATGGGACCTAGCTAATAAGCCCAGTACTACATATTTATGACGACGGAAAGGGAATTGTATTGGTTGGTTACCTACTTTATGCAAGAAAAAACAATTAAGCTGCCAAGTATGCCTTGTAGCGGAACTCACTCAAAGGACTAGAAAAGTGTGATGAACCAGACAGCGTGGCAAAAGACAATTGATAGAAGCATTTGTAGGAATTTTTTTTTTTTTTTTTTTTTAGTTCTTTACCCACTCAAGTGGGTGTGACTACACTTAGAGTGCCTGAGCACGTGTCAAGTTGTTAGAAAAATGGGACAGAGAGGGGAAGAAAGATTTTTTTGGCTCAGTGGTTATTTCGCTCCATGGGTGCCATCCAACATTTAATGGGAAGACTAAATTATTGGTGTAATTGGACTTGTTGTTGTATTCTAGGCAACCCCACTCATTAACCGGGATTTTAGTAGTAGTGGCTGGTATTGAACTCCGAACTACCACTTGCACCACCGCCACCCACAATAATATAGCCAGCATATTAAATACAGATACCAGCTTGAATTGAGCAATTCAATGATCTTGAACTTGACATCTGAAAGATGGAAGGTTTTTAGAAAGTGGTCTACCAAAAAATGTTCATATTGTTTCGGTCTAGAGTTGGGTTTCGTTTGCGTTTACTTACAACTGCGCAAGACTTATGGCTGCAAGCCTCATAGTTTGAGTTTCTTGTTGTAGGTCAGTCATATCTTCCCATTTGTGTTTACCCTCTGTGATTGGTCATTGAGATAAAGTGTTGGAAGATAATACTCCCTACGATATCGAGTCATACAGTGGCTGGTTAGGTCGCCAGCCTTTTCGTTTCACGTACCCAGAGAGTAGTGATACTCAGCCGGTTGGCAAGTCAACTGGGATCCCTTATTTTTCGAAGCAAGTAGACATTTTTTTAGGCTTAATCAAAACAAGAGTAAAGGAATGATCGGTAGGTCTACAAGAAAATTCTAGTCGACACAAAGCTGTGACTTAAGAAAAAGGGATATTGAGGTCATACATAAATATGTACGAGTACATACACATATAAAGCTGTAACAATATGCTTACGAACTAGCAACCTTGAATGTTAACCGATAATATGTTCAGATAAGGTCAATTGCAGGTTAACCACAGGAAAGTATGTACAAAATGGAAAGATGATTTCAAGATCAGTAGATGAGTTTCTTTATGCATGTGTATGTATGTACGTGAATGTAAGTAAATTATGTAGATTTACATATGCATACATATGTAATATACACAATTATTCATATGCATATAGGTACCAAGTGTAAACCTTGAAAATCTCAAGACAATGATTAAGTCATTGTTTGCCCTTTTAAAACCACACAACTTGCCGGCACAATAAAAAAAAAACCATCTAAAGCCCGTAGCCATTACAAACGATAATTACACAATCAAACAAAAAATATTATCTTTTGTATTTTTTTCATTTGATATGGCAACTCTGTTAAAATCTCTCTTCACTCAAACCAATTCTCTATCCATACCCTTGTGATTCTTTGTTTTTTTTTTTTTTGTTCTCATACAAGTTATATACACACTCAACTACATTCTCACAATGATTGGGAGCATAAAAACCACGCGACCACTCCTGTATAAAATTTCAAAACAAACACAAAGCTTCCCAATCTCCAACACGACGACTTCGTTGCGGTCGTTCGTCGCTCCTCGTGAATTTGGCGTACGCCCTGTCACTGTCACATGTGATGCGATTCGAGCGCGACCGCGAATGCCAACCTCAAGACCTGTGGTTGAGACAGCAATAGCAATAGCAAATAGCAAAACTCGTACTCGATTCTTGTGTATGCCTGTGCCTGCCCCATCGCGTTGAGTTGCAAAGCCCTGTCTATACGTTGCGTTGTAAACTCGCGTAACACACATCGCACATGCATCCAACACACACTACACACCAGGGCACTTACTAAAAAAGCAACAGAGTGCCACCGATTAATCCCCTTCCCGCATCCCTTGATTTAAAGAGAATTTTTCCTTCTCTCATCATTCGTACGTTCGTTCGTCGTACGTTCATTGTTCGTTCTTGAGGATGATTCATTTGTTTGTTTCAACTTTTCTCAATGTCATTTAGAGTTGATTCATGTTTCATGTGCATACGTGTGTGTTTGTTCATCGTTCACCACTCAGCGATGTACAGTGTGCGAGAAAGATGCATGGAAAAATACGCAGAAACAAAAGAAAAATGAAAAAAAAAAAACAAACAAAATATGTAAACAAGGTCAACGCAATACAAAGTTTCTTTTAGCGAAAAGAAAAAAATTAAATAATCCAAAAACAAAAATCCACAACCAAATTGGAATAATTGGGTTTGTTGCGTATACCAAGCCACACTCGTACGAAATTAAGTTGGTTGCAGTTGAACTTTTTCCCTTTATCGTTTGACGTTTCGCTTATTTTCGAAAATAGACTTGCTTTGAAGTTTACCTCCAACCAATAAACTTCAAAGGAGCAACAAACAGTGGAGAACGTATGGAAATATGAATGATGCATAGCAAAAATGTTTGTTTGTCAATAAATGTACGTATATTCAAAAGGAAAATGCATATTTCCCTCGTGACATAAACACCCACCACCTTATTTAGAGCAAAAAAAAAAAACAAAAAGGATAAAGAGAGCATAAAGCTTAATGTACCATGTTGCAAACGAAGTATAGATACCTGCACACATTTCCTCACAACAAA
This sequence comes from Volucella zonaria, assembly GCA_963966105.1. Lineage (NCBI taxonomy): Eukaryota > Metazoa > Arthropoda > Insecta > Diptera > Syrphidae > Volucella > Volucella zonaria. The sequence goes on along the minus strand of OZ014532.1, from coordinate 130,098,425 downwards.
CTACATATGTATGTGCATATGTAAGTATATGGAGAAGGATTAGGGAGCTTACTTTAGGTAGGTATGTACGTACATACAGACTTATATTCTTAATTTAGGACAACTAAAAAAAATTAAATAACTACACTAACCACTCATGCAAAGCGGATAAAGTGCACTTAAGCTGAATGTTTTCATATTTTATGGTTTAGAAAAGTCAATTTCGGAATTAAAACTCTTTTGACAGCTATCAACCGTAATTTTTCTAAAAGCTCTTTGACGTTGAGTATGGAAACAATGCACACTGACCAATGGCAACGTTTTTCAATTTCGAAAATCGAACTTAACTGACAGTTGTATTGAAAAAGATTTTGACAACAAATATTATTCAATATTAACCCGTACTTGTTGAAATCAGCTGTCATCAATTATAAAATGAACGAAAATAGATTGTCAAGGTACCTTAAAATGATTTAAGACACGTATTGACAGCGCTATTACGTTAAATGTCGACAAGTGATGAATGACATAAGGTGAAAGAAGCAAAATAGGCTTTGTGAGCACTTTTCTCAAATTAAAGCAGATGACATCTTGAAAAGATGAAGAGAATCGAAAATTCAGAAGCTTCCTTACAGAGAGTCTAAATGATGATGGTTCGAAATCCAACGCGATCAACTACGATCATAGAATTGGCAGTCCACGATATCGTACCACGATAGTACTTTTTTATTAGAATTGCTATGTAGATTTAGTCCTGTACATGAGAGAACTTTGAACTTGCTTCGAAGTAATCTCGTAGTCTTTTACACAAGCAAAAGATCAGACCGATCACGAGATGTGGATAACGATCGCAGAAATGTTATCGGGGATTGCCCGAAAATACTTACCAAAGGGATTGAGATTGAAGGATCTCCAATTTATTCACATCTGAGCTCTAGAAGTGACAAAGAAGTTGATGTGATTACTACCGATTTCAGCAAAGCTTTCGATACAATTTCGCATAAAGTTATGCTTCTCAAACTAAACGGTCTTGGCTTTAGATCAGTTTCCTCTTTCTGCACATTTCGTCTGCCTCTGGCTCTTTTTCGATGCAGGATAGGTCTTCCAGTTGGTTTTATGAAAATTTTCTCGAGCTTAACATAAAAAAATGTCAAACTATAACATGCACTCGAAAACGTCTTACAAGTTTACCCCACCCAGACTGACATTATTTGTAATAAACCTGTCCCCATAACAACACAAATGGGTGATTTAGATGTTGTCTGTCACAACGAACTGTTCTTTCGTGCCCATAAAGATCATCATATGAAACTCTGCTTCAGTTTCGTGAACCGCTTTCTACCTACCTCGATCGCCTGAAACTGATAGACTTACAACCCCTTACAACACGTTGTGAAATTGGTGACATACTCTTTCTGCATCAGCTTTTTAACTGGTAACATTGATTCGATTGCAACTCATCTCATTGAAGGTTATACCACGACATCTTAGATTTATTCCCCTCTGCGTATTATCCCTTAACTAGCGAATTATCTGGGATTGCCCAGACCCCAATTTCGTTCATCATCCATTACGAAATGGTTCGGTGACCAAAATTCAAATAGAGAAATTCACACAATAGTCAAAATCTCTGCATATTACACAATGCATCTTACAGTAGGACTACGAGAGTTGCCTGAAAAGTTTCCGACCGCAACGTAAAGATAGCGCCACTCGTCAATAAAAGCTAGTGAATGCTAGTAGTTGTGCATCTTTTGACAGTTACTTACCGAAGTTTCAGTCATTTTGGACGCGCAGTTTTTAGTTGACAGTCGTTTGAGTGAGTCGATATGAGTGTTTTTTGTGAAAATGGAAAAAATTTAGTATCGAGCTGTTATTAAATTCTTATTTTTGAAAGGCAATACGCCTACACAAATCAAAAATAAGTTGGACTCATTTGAAATTTTTGGCAGCTGAATTTAAACGTGGCCGTAAGAGCTTGGGAGATGATGAACGTTCGGGACGTTCAAAAACTGTAACCACTGACGATAACATTGCTAAAGTTCACCAAATGGTGTTAGACGACCGCCGAATTAAAGTGAGAGAGACAGTAGAGGTTATGAAAATGTCCAAAGAACGTGTTTGTTACATATTAAATCAAGATTTAGGCATGAGAAAGCTGTCCGCGCGTTGGGTACCGCGTTTACTTACGTTAGACCAAAAACGTGTTCGAATGAACATTTCCAACGCTCTGTTGGCGCAGTTTAGGCGCAATAAATCCGAGTTTTGGCGCCGATAAATTATTGTAGATGAAACATGGATACACCATTATACGCCCGAAACAAAAATGCAGTCAAAACAGTGGACTGCAAAGGGCGAGCCAGCTCCAAAAAAAAAGCAAAAACTGTTTTTTCGGCTGGGAAAGTGATGGCGACTGGTTTTTGGGATAGTTAAGGAGTTATCTTAATCGATTATCTTCAAAAAGGCAAAACCATTACAAGAGCATACTACGCATCATTACTTGCCAAGCTGAAGGCAAAAATTGCGGAAAAACGGCCACATTTGCAGAAAGAGAAAATCCTGTTTCACCAAGACAACGCACCGTCTCACACCTCAGCGGTTGCCATGGCGAAAATCCATGAATTACGGTTTGAACTGCTTGACCATCCCCCTTATTCACCAGATCTAACCCCAAACGACTTCTTTTTGTTCCCTCATCTAAAAACTGTGCTCGGAAGACAGAGATTTTCGTCAAATGAGGAGGCAATCACCTCCGTGAACAATTATTTTGCAGAGAAAAACGACAAGTACTATTTGGACGGGTTAGAGAGATAGGAGCATTGCTAGGAGAGGTGTGTAGAGTTACAAGGAGACTATGTAGAAAAATAAAAAAAAAAAATTGGGAAAAAATGTTTTGTACCATTCTTCGGTCGGAAACTTTTCAGACAACCCTCGTATCTCGTTTGTGGGCAAAAATAATAGTGAGTGGAAGACAGAGCGCTGGGATAACGTAGATTATCAGTGGTTTCAAAGCATTTATCCTTTAATTGCAATCAGCTGCCATTGTTGACTTTTATAAAGTTTTTTCTCCATTTTCTTACACTTCTATGAATTTCTATCTACCTACATCTTGTCACACAATTCGAATCACAACTATAGATAATACCTTGGGATCGATTACTGTTAATCTAAAGGAAAATTAACCTAATTAGGTCTTAATCATGCTTGCCCCCATTCTCCTAAAACAGATTTGCATTCATGCGATTCAGAATCTGGTGCCAACAGCCACTAATGAAATTTTCGGACAAAATTCTGATCACATCGCCCTAAAAAATTGTATCCCACTTGCATCACCTCAAATATGCATATGGAACCAAATGATCGATGACTGAAACGACTAAAAGGAACACCTAAAAGCAAATGTGATGTAAGTACCACAGTGTGACTGTGAAACGATTCGTACGGGTTGACGGGTCATAACAAAAGCCTTACCTGTGAACTTGTTGGCCTTCACATTGAGATGAACTCAGGGGTAACCTCTATGGCCCACATAACAGTGCGGTATTTCGAATGGAATTGGCTCTTAAATAACTCGTTTTCACTTAACGGCACTGTAGTACAGTGGTTAAGTTTGTCGACTATTACGTAAGAATGTTTGGGTTCAAATCTTAGCCAACATCAAATGACAAAAGTAGGACTTTTGGTCGTTCTAAGTCGGCAACAAATCGTAAGCACAACATAGCGAGTGGAAGAGACAAGGTCTTGGCCCATTCCCAGATTGTTGCGCCAACAATACTCGTATTCTATTTTTAGTTTTTTTTTTTTTTTTTAACTCGTATTCATTGAGACTAATTTATTTAAAAAGCAGTTGTTAAATGGACGTCATATACCCCAGTCTTTTGTTTGAATCCCACTGGTACACTTGCACGTTAGTTTTGCTATATTTCTTTCGCTGTATTATCCAGGAGCTTTTCCCTTGTATATCCTTTCCCGTACTCGAAATATTGTAAATCGTCAGAAAACGTTTGGATTACAATCCAGACATGCGCTCATGCCACATATGAGTAGTAGTGACCTTAAGTTTGTGCATGCTGATTTTTACGATAAATTGGGGAAGGAATGTAGAAACTTCACAACCCCCAATGAATGAATTCAGACGAGGGCGAGGCGATCAACACACAAATTGATCGAAATGCGATCGAAGCGCAATTCATATTTCTGGATGCCCCAACATCCTGAGCAATTAATATTGCCTCGGAGTACTATCTAGTTGTAGTCAAGAAACGGATGCGGCTACCCTGGGTTCCAGGGTCAGAACTTCTTTGATCAAGTTTTCCAAAACCAAGCCCAGAAGAGCAGTGGTGATATAGCAAAGAAACTATTCGTGACATCGAATGTTTACTCCTGCAGACTTTTTAACGGCAATTAAGACCAAGATTATGCTTCTGTTAAGGAGAATAAACCATTTTATGTGAATGATGATCAACAACAATCCCGTCGACCTGACAACAAAGAAGTCTTGGGTAGTGGTATCCAAACCAAAGATCTAGAAAGTAAGAGCAGATTCCAAAAACGAATTAGAGTCGAAAATTCTTCGAAATCTGACATATCCTTTTACTACAATACAACGAATGGTTTGACTTATCGCCGAGTATGCATGTACCTATGTACATATTATTGATCAAGATGAGTTCAGTCGCCCAGAAAGCTGTTGTATTTGGTGAAAAGGTCTACTCAATACTGATAAGATAAAGTCCTTGAGATGGCAAAGGTGATTTATTTGCGGCCGATACCAGTCACATTCTTAAATTAAATTAATGACGATTTATTAAATGCAAATGGCTTCGGGCATGTGCACACATGTACAGTGATGTGCAAAATAATAGGGACTGCCATGAACATTTTTGAAAAAAAAAACGGAAAAACTAAAATCCTCTTGATTGTTATGATTGGTTTTAATTTTCCATTGATTGTTTTGAATTTCAAAATTATAAAAACAAACAACATCGCCCAAAAAAAAAAAATTAGGTTTCTCTTATTTAGCATGTGAACAAAATAAGAACAGCTATCAATTCTGGCTGGAAACATCTCTGAACGCTTGCTAAAACAAACAAAATTGACGTAAGAGTATAATAAATGGAATCTATCCCATAGTATTTTATAGCCTTTATTCTTGATAATAGCCAAAAACAGTCGCAGCATCGAACCCACTAGTTGTTGGCAAGTAGTAGATGGAATGACTTCCCACGCAGCCTTAACTTATGCCCACAAATCATTATTATTTGACGCTTTCACACCCCTCAATGCTACTCTTGCCACAGGTTCTCAATTGGATTTAAGTCTGGTGATTGAGAAGGCCAGCTTAAAACATTGAGACCGTTCTGCGAAAACAACTCTTTTACACGTTTTGATACTCGTAAGTGTTTAGGACCATTATCCTGCTGAAACACCCATCGAAGAAGCATGTTGTCTTCCGCATAAGGTAGAATAGTGGTATTTAAAATGTCCACGTAAGACATTGCTGTCATAGTGCTTTCAATTCTGTGAATGGGAGGACCTACACCCTGCTGGGAGATGCAACCCCATACCATAATACACCCCCACAATGTTTCATCATCTTAATTGTATATTTATCACTATGTGCCGTGGGTGGGTGGTCCCCGCACTAGTGAACTATAGCGATCTGAGTTAAATAAATGAACTTTAGTCTCAGCAGACCAAAGTATATTGCAAAAAGCTACTTTTTTGCAACATTCTTCTTCGACAGCAGCGGTACTTTTCTCGCGCTCCTTGCTTTTAAATTGTTTTCAATAAGCATCCTGCGTATAGCAAAAGTGTCGCCGTCCAAGTCAAACCTTTTTTTCAATGCGCTGGACGGAGCGAAAGGTTCCTTTTTCACATATAGCAATACCCTTCTTTTTTTTGAGAGAGGCAGACATTTTAGGCTTCCTTTCAGGAGTTTCTGACTTAGATTGCCACTTGATTGCATTTTCGATCATTCTCTTCGAACACTTAAGAATCTTAGCAATTTTCCGGTAAGATAAACCCTAATTTTGGAGATCTTTTATTTGACTCCTCTTCTCAGTCCTACAATGCTGTGCTCGACCCGTTCTTACACACTGTGTATTTTCTATTAAATTCAGAAGTTGTATTCTAGTTTATGAATAAGCAAACTTTAACCTTACCTTTTAGGTAAAACAATCAATTTTTAATTAAAACAATAGATAACTAAACGTCCTTATTATTTTGCACAGTCGAAACCAAGCACTCTCTGCATACTAATGACACAAATCGGAATATACGCAGAGTATTTGGCTAGAGGGAACTGTGTTTTGTTTTGCAAACAATACTATAAACCTCAAGTTCCCGTTTGTTTCTTTGTTTTACTCAAAGCTCACCGAAATTTTGACATATTGACGCAGAAGTGTCCCTATTAATTTGCACATCACTGTATATCCACCACGTTTGCCTTATACAAAACGCATTCTAGAAGTCCATCTTTCGAGCAATTGGGGGTGTATATCGCGTATTACTCGGACAATGTTTTACTCTAAAGCATCAATCGTTGCTGGTTTATCGGCATAAACTAGTGACTTGACGTAGCCCCTCAGAAAATAACCCAATGATGTCAAATCGCACGATCTTGGTGGCCAACTGACGGGTTGATTTCTTGAAATGACTCTATTACCAAATCGTGTTTTCAAGAAAGCGATATTTTCGTTGGTAGTATGGGGTGGAGGACCATTCTGTTGGAACCACAGTTACTCCATATTGATGCCACGCAAATTTGGGAATAAACAATAATCATCGCATCGTACCTCATTTTTGAAGAAATAAGGAGCGATGATGCCACCGGTGTACAATCCGCACCATACGGTATACTTTTCTGGATGGAATGGCATATGGTAATTCTGCTTGCTTACGTAGCGATTAAGCAGAAATGAGTTTCATCACTGAACAAAATTGTACGCTAAAAAAACTCGGTCAACTTCCAATCATGGCCAGCGGCTTTAGCTCTTCCACCAATCGGATTTTATGAGCATTGAGACCAAGATCTGTTACGCAGAATTTTCTAGATAGTGGATTGATAAAGATCACAATTTGCTGCGAACCAAGCCTCCACAGCCGCGATATGTTCTTCCGAACGTACTATTATCGTTTTGTTGGTGTGGTGAGTATCCAATAGCATGAATTCGGTTGCCGAAATTTTTCAATATTCGTTCAGATAGCCGATGATGTTTACCATAAATTTCACGAAGTGCTCTATAAGTTTTCCCGAACAAAGCTTCGATTTTGGAAAATAAATATCAACGATTTGAAATCGCTACTGTAGCGTCAAA